>VDFB02000003.1:200034549-200083280 GCA_007258455.2 Sequoia sempervirens
CGTTAATGCATTCATTCAGCCTTGGAAAATACTGATGTGAATCCAATATGCAGATATATGCAATGATCTAATGAATATGCAACTATATGCAACTAACTAGTTTGTTGAGCCTTTGAGAAGCCTTCTTGAATCATCATAGAATGGTTTAAAATGTTGGAAGTATGTACAAGCATCAGAGGGGAAATTAGCACCAATGATGACCAGAGTACAACTGTCATGAATTTTGATATAGCAAGCAAACACAAGCATCGAGGTATAATTGAACTGAGATGACCTGAGCATTTCTTGCATAAACAGACAAAGATTAACCACCATTCTGATGCAAATGTGGAACTATCATCGATGATATTGCTTTGATCATCATGTCCTGTGACATATTTGCATCAGATTGACTGTTAACCTCAAGACAGCAGACAAAGAAAAATCATTCTCATTCCTTGCCACTCTAGTTTAGTACATCATTGAGTGTGCTCTAGAGTAATGATATCAAAAATCAAACAACTTTTGGTCAAACATGTAATACTATTATTTCATGCATTATTCAGATTTTTGGATCATCCAATAGACGAGGATATGATATCTTGCTGAAAAGTGTTTCATGATCGGATAAAGTTGTTACATGAGTTTGTTGTTTGTTTGCATGCTCAGATTCTATGTCATGGTCTAGTTGTTTTGGTATGCTCTGAAAGTTAAGTGCCCCCAGTTGAGTTTTGCCCCGTTTATTGACACAACTTGCAGAAAGGAATATGTACAAACGATCAAGCGATGGTAAGATGTTTTAACCCTCTAGGTAGATGGCGGCAGGATGATGCGATTAATGACCCTAAGATGTGAAAAAGATGTAGAAAAAGGGAAGCTTTGAAAAGACAAAGTGTAAAACAGGAACTAATAAATGGAGAGGTACAGATAGCGTCTGTTTGCCAAATTTTCACTATCTGTATTTATTGCATTTTTTTATTTCTTTTTGATTTTGATTTTGATTTTATTTTTTTTGTATTTTTTTTGTCAATGGGATCGCTCATTTTGTTTTTCACCCTATGATTCTCTTTTTGATTTTTTTTTGTATTTCTTCAGATCTTTTTCTCATTGCTTTTGATATGTTTTTAGGATCTCTTTTTCATTGTTTTTGATTTTTTTCGACTTTTTCTCTTGTTTTTGGATTTCTTCAAGACCTTTTCTACTGTTTTTGGATTTCTTCAGGACTTTTTCTACTGTTTTTGGATTTCTTCAGGACTTTTTCTGCTGTTTTTGGATTTCTTCAAGACTTTTTCTGCTGTTTTTGGATTTCTTTAGGACTTTTTCTGCTATTTTTGGATTTCTTCAGGACCTTTTCTGCTGTTTTTGGATTTCTTCAGGACTTTTTCTGCTGTTTTTGGATTTCTTCAAGACTTTTTCTACTGTTTTTGGATTTCTTCAGGACTTTTTATGACTTAAACATAATACTTCTTAAGATGTATACTGTTGATGGGTTCATCAAATAGGTCTCCTTCTGGCGTTGATAACTTGTATGCTCCTGAACCGTAGACTGCAATAACCACATAGGGGCCTAACTAATTTGGTTCAAACTTTCCCTTCTTTTCTCTGTCATGTTGATTGCGTGGGTTCTCTTTCAGAACTAGATCACCCACCTGAAAGGTATGTGGCTTTACTTTGTGATTATAGCTATGAGACATCATCTGTTGGTATGCTTTCAAATGGTCTGCTGCTCTTTGTCTCTTTTCATCTAAAAGTTCTAACTCTTGGAGTCGGGAAACTCTGTATTCCTCATCTGTTATGAGACCTTTCAGTGATACTCTTAATGAAGGTATTTCTACCTCTAAAGGCAATATGGCTTCTGCTCCATAGACGAGGGCAAAAGGTGTCGCTCCTGTCAGTGTTCGGACACTTGTTCTATAAGCCCACAAGGCGGGATTGTGTTGAAGATGCCAATCCTTCCTTGAGTCATTGACAGTCTTCTTCAAGATCTTTAGTATAGTCTTATTTGAGGCCTCTGCTTGGCCATTCCCTTGAGGATAGTAAGGCGTGGAATATCTGTGCTGAATATGGAATCTTTCACAAAGTTCATCAACATCCTAATTTTTGAAAGGGCGACCATTATCTATAATAATGGCATTAGGAATACCATATCGACAAATAATGTAGTTGAGTATGAAGGATGAGATCTATTTTCTAGTGACTTTAGAGAGAGGTACTACCTCAATCCACTTAGTGAAATATTTTGTCACTGTAACAATGAACTTATGCCCATTTGAAGAAGAAGGATGAATTTTGCCCACTAGATCTAACCCCCATTGAGAGAATGGCCAGGTGGGTGTAAACGAATGAAGTTCTTGTGCAGGGGCATGAATAAGATTCCCATGAATCTGACATTTTGAGCATGTTTTAACAAAAGTGAATGATTCCCTTTCCATTGTAGGCCAGTAGTAACCCATTTGAATCAATTTCTTGGATAAGGTTAGTCCACTCGAATGGGTACCACAAATGCCCCCATGAACTTCTTGTAAAGCTTTGTCGGATTTGTCACATTCAAGACATCGAAGTAAAGTACCATCAAGACCACGACGATAAAGGGTATCAACGATGAGGGTATATCGAGAGGATTGTCGGATAAAGTTACGCTTTTGGTTACGGGATAAGTCAAGTGGTAAAATATCATCTTTTAGGTATGCATAAATCTTACCATACCAGGGTGAATCGGATCCTACTAGGTGGTAGATAATTTGGCTTTTAGGCGTGTCATAGGTAGGTGTAAATAATTGTTCCACCAGAAATTCATAGCGAGTCTGTTTGTCTGGGAGTTGTATCAATGAGGCGATCATAGCCATAGCGTCAACCACTTTGTTGTCAATCCTTGGAATTTGTGTGAACTGAATGTCCACAAAGTACTTCTTGAAGTCATCAATCATCTTCTTGTATGGCAACAACTTGTCATCTTTAGTCTGATAATCATCATTGATTTGATTAATAACTAGTTGTGAGTCACCATAAACTTGTAGCTTGGTGATCCTCCATTCCAATGCTGTTTTCAGTCTAGTGATTAGTGCTTCATATTCGGCTATGTTATTGGTGCATGGAAACATTAGCCTATATGACTGAGGAATGGTATGTCCTTGAGGGGTGACGAAGAGAATGACTGCCCCCGATCCATGTTGAATAAAAGAACCATCGAAGTATAAGGACCATAGCTGCTTAGAGTCTGCTGTGAAAACATCAGCATCTAGAAACTCAATGTGTAAGGGGTGCTCTGTTTGGAGAGGAGCGTCTGCTAGTTGATCCGCAATAACTTGCCCTTTGATCGCTTTGTGATCAACATAGTGGATGTCAAACTCACTCAAAATCATGACCCATTTTGCTAACCTTCCTGTTAGTGATGCTTTGCTTAGTAGATACTTGAGTGGATCAATTTTTGAAACAAGATTAATTGTATGAGTCAGCATGTAATGTCAGAATTTCTGTGAAGCAAAGATGACCGCTAAACAAGCCTTCTCAATGAAAGTGTAATGAAGCTCATGACTTGCTAGTGTTCTGCTAATGTAATAGATTGCACGTTCTTTCCCTTCATGGTCTTCTTGCGCTAATAATGCTCCCAAAGCTGTCTCGGTTGCAGCAATATACATAATCAATGGTTTGTCTAGATTTGGTGGTATGAGAACTAGTGGATTCATTAGGTACTGCTTGATTTGTTGAAATGCCATTTCACATTTATCATCCCATCTAAAAGGAACATTCTTATGTAGGAGATGTGTGAACGGTAGACTTTTGTCAGCCAATTGTGCAATGAATCTTCTGATAGACTGAAGTCGCCCTTGTAATTATCTCAATGGACTAATGTTCTTTGGGGGAGACATCTCCATGATTGCTCGAACTTTAGCAGGATCTACTTCAATTCCCTTTTCTGAAACAATATATCCTAACAGCTTCCCAGATGTGACCCCAAAAACACATTTCTTAGGGTTTAGGCAAACTTTGAATTTTTCCAATCTGGTAAATATTTTAGACAGTATCTCCAAGTGTCCTTCTCTGGTGTATGATTTTGCCAATATGTCGTCTACATAATCTTCCATGAATGTGTGCATCATGTCATGAAAGATCATAGTCATAGCTCTTTGATAAGTAGCTCCAGCATTCTTTAAGCCGAAAGGCATGACATTCCAACAGTATGTTCCCCACGGACAAGTGAAAGCTGTTTTCTCTTGGTCTTCTGGTGCAATCTTGATTTGGTTGTAACTAGAGAAACCATCCATTAATGAGTACATGGCATGGCCAGCTGTTAGATCAACTATAGTGTCAATACTTGGAAGTGGAAAGTCATCCTTTGGGCAAGCTTTGTTAAGATCTCTGAAATCAGTGCATACTTTTACACGTTTGTCTGGTTTTGCTACTGGTACAATATTGGAGATCCATTCTGCATAGGCAATTGATCTTATAAATCCTGCATCGAGGAGCTTCTTGAGTTCTTCTTTAACTAGTAGTGCTACATGAGGATTCATCTTTCTGAGTTTTTGTTTCACTAGCTTAGCTCCTGGTTTGATAGACAAATGATGCATAATGAGATCAGGATCAAGGCCTGGCATATCTGCATATGACTTAGCAAAATTAACTTGATTTTCTTTAAGAAATTTCATGAACTCTGGGATTTCTTTTTCTGTCATTTATTCAGCTAGCTGCAAAATCCTTGGATTATCTATAGTTGCAATATTGATTTCCTTTGTAGGCTCAATCAAGATGGGCGATCGCTCATGATAGTGCTTCGGAAGAGTGTCAAGAGTCCCATCAGGTGCTGCATCAAAAAGGTTTTCACCATCTGATACGCTCTTTATTTTATCTTTTGCTTGATCTAGTACTGCCAGATTCTAGTTTTCACCACTAGATCATTTTTATTTATTTTCATTTTTGCAGCTAGGAGACTTGACACTCTCCTGATTAAAGACTTCATACTGAAAATCGCTAGTGGAACAATCATTTATATCATCGGCGGAAAGGAAGTTTATGATAGCTTTGTCATTTGGAAAAATAGGTATATCCATAGGTTTGGTTAGATCCCAGTCAATGAGATCAAGATGGATTAAAGATAATGCGTCATTTGGTCATGTGAAATCGGCAATGGTTAGGGTCAAGACAGATTTATTGGCAGGATCCGAGGTATGAGGTAGGTCAATGATGGTACTATTCTCCTAATAGTATTGTTCGTTAAAATCTGACTCAGTATCACTAGACTCATAGTTGCGTTGTGGTTCAGATTCTTGTGGTTGGGATCCTGAACCTTCTCCTTTGATTAAAGTGGGCATATACTTATGTATGACATCTACCTCTTTGTCCCTCCAAAATTCATCATTGTGGATGGTATCCCATTCATATTCAGCAGAATCGGTATTAGAATTATTTTCTATGCAATTTAGGATTGATGCCAAACATGTCTCTTTCTTATCAGAACCTTCTTGTAGTGTAAAAACATTATCTTGTGATTGTTTGGATTGGGTAGCATCATAGCCTATTCCAGTTTTATCATATGCAGTAAGCCCTGGGAGATGGATAGGCTCAACTACACCTTCTTTTCTTTTTCCAAGAGGACCATTGTCATATCCCATCTTTTCCATGATGGAATATCCTTTCCCATATCTATCAGTTGGTAAGGTGACATTTAGAACTGTTTCCTCTTCATCCTTATAGAGCCAATCCAAAATTGCTATATCTTCAAGATCTCCCATGGGGAATTTTTCTTTGATAAATTGTCCATTGAACTTGGTGGTTGGCTTTGTTTGTACTTGTGCTGATGTTGATGCTGCTGATATCTATTGTTGTGTAATGGAAGGTTGTCCATGTGATCAAGGAGATGTAGGTAGATTAGCAAGACAAAGGGAATATTCCCCAACTCCACTTTCCTTGAACTGTAGTTTCTTGTCAAAACTTTTAGCTAATTGCCTGATTTGTGTATCATGCTTAGGAGAAATATTAGCAAGTGCTTCTCGATTATTCGGAACCAAAGTATCCTGATGAGCTTTGACATTGGCACAAGTTTGAGTGTTTGAATTATCAGCTAGTATAGTGATTTCCTGTCCATCATATGGAAACTTAAGACATTGATGGTAAGTGGATGGAACAGCTTGCATTTCATGGATCCAAGGACGACCCAACAAGATATTGTATGCAAGATCTCTATCTAAAACTTGACAAAAGGTTATTTTGATAACAGGTCCCACTCTGATTGGTAGCATGATTAGACCTTTGGACGTTTTTTCCTCATCATCATAGGCTTTTATAGTAATCTTCCTTCTAGGATCAATGGAGTCTTCTGCAAATCCTAATGCTTGAACCACCTTTAAGGTACATATATTTAGACTAGCCCCTCCATCTATTAGAACACGTTTAACACAGAATTTATGGATCATGACCTCTAAGTATAAAGATGAATTGTGGGGATGAGTCATGGAAACATCGTCTTTGTCTGAAAATGAGAGACACGTAGGTGAGGACAAATGTCCTACCATGGCTTGAAATCGGTTCACATCCAAATCCGTGGATACAGTCGTCTCAAAAAGGGCTTTTTCTAAAATTTCCTTGTTTGCAGGGGAAATCTTCAGGAGTTCTAAAATGGAGATTTGAGACGGAGTTTTTCGAAGTTGGTTAACTAAGTCATATTGATGTTGAGGGAAGGTCTCAGTGGAATTTGAAGAGGTACCCTTTAAGATAACTTTAGCTTGGGCTCTCGTTGTGACATTCACTTGTCCATTGTCTACTTTCTTTTTGATTTTTATAACATTGACTTGCTCATCGTCTGTATAGAGGTGACAGATTACATTGTCATCAATTTGGTTCACATTTTTGTCTGAAAACTCTCCCTTTTGATAATTTGGTAGAGGATTTCAAAATGCTTGGTGATCTTCATTGGATTTCTGTTGTCCTTCTACTATGATAATGCCCTTGTCAATTAGATCTTGAATATCATGTTTCAAACCTTGACAATTGTTTGTATGATGACCTCTGCACCTATGGTAGTCACAAAAATAGGCCTCATTCCATGATGGAGGTTTTACACTAGGTTCGTAATTACGTTGCGGTGGTAACATAAGGACATTCTTTTCCATAACCTCTTTGAAAGCTGATTCTAAGGATTGTCCTAGTGGAGTGAAAGTTCTTCTATTGGAGAAGAATGGAAAGCATTGTGGTTTCGTGTTTGAGGTATTCCCTAAAGTGTTGTTGTTGTTTCCCCAGTAGTTTTGGTTGTTGGAAGTCCCCTGATTATTGTTTGTTGGAGGGGGATGATTCTTTCCTTGATTCGCGACTGAATTGACATTGTTGTAATTATTGTGTCGAGTCGCATTGGGAGCACTCAGAACAAATGGCCTAGATGTGACATGATTTGCATCTACAACACCGTCGTTTACAATGTTTTTGTTGCGGGTCCAAAATTTAGACTTGTCTTGATTGTTGTAATGGTTAGATGAGCTAGGGTTGTCCCTATCAAGTTTTATTGTCCCTCTTTTGACCAAAGCACTTTCGATGGTGATGGCATCCTCAATCAATTTCTCAAAGGAAGGTGGGCAATGCAGATTTAAACGATAGCTCATTTCTGAGTTGAGGCTATTGATGAAAGTAACCATTTTCTCCTTTTCAGGAACATGTCGTGGGTACCTAGCGAACATTCTCCTCCATCTTTGAAGAAAGGTATGCGCAACTTTGCAAAGATCAATCATGGTGATTTGGTGTTGAATGTTGTAGGCGTATTGTGTTATGAACAAATTGATCAATTCCTCAAATGTTTGAATAGGAGGTGTAATCTTAGATAACCATTCCATAGAATTGACTCCAAGGCTTCGAGGAAATAATTGCAATAAATATGTATCCTCGTGGGCAAATTCCAATGTCATGTTTCGAAAGTCTCTAACGTGGTCAATTGGGCCTGATTTCCCATTATAACGATCAAATTTGGGAATTTCACAGTGTTTAGGAAATGGAATCATGTTGAGACTTCTATCAAAAGGATAAGGACATATGCCATCCAAAGTGTATTTCTTGGTTGTGGTTCCCCCTTGTAATTCTTTGATTGTTCCCTGCATTTCTTTAAACTATTTTTTAAAGAAAGCGAAATCAGATAGGGATGGTTCTTCTTCCTTGCTTTTTAATTTCTCAGTATCAAAGTCTTTAGGAAATTTAGCTCCTTGATCTGCCAAGAAAAGAAAGTACTTCTCTTTGTCACGTTGTATAATCTGTTCAAGGATCTTAAGAAACTTGGGGTTTTGTTCTGCCTCTTGCTCATCATCACTATCTATGGGGGTTTTGTTCATGTTTTTGTTCTTATGAAACGGATTTTCCTCTCTATCATCCATATTATTGTCACTGAAAAGGGGATTACGATTCACAATAAAAAGAGGACTATCACGTTCACCCTCTTCTTGAATGTTGTGGGCGGGAGTTTCTTGGTGAGATATTTCTCCTAGCTGGTTGTGTCGAGATCTTGTAAAAACAGGGATATGTAAGAAATCCTCGGATATGATCAAAGGTCACTGAAGGATTTGATTAGGACGCTTTGAATATTTAATTTAAGGTTGTGGTATATTTTCAAACTCAAGAGGTTGATTAAGATTGTGACGTTGAGACAATGCTAATCTTTGATAGTAAGCTTGGGTAGCCAAAGGTTCTACAGCATAATCGTCGGTGAATCCCCTAATGTAGTCTTGGTATCTATGGAGGAATGTGCGATAATGGAGCAAGACGTCTCAACTTTTATACAAGAATTCTCTGCGATCTAAAGTCTTTTTGTAACTTAAGTTTGTTTTGGGCTTCTTGATCCTATTGAAAAATGATTTCTTGGTGAACTTGGTTGATTTCCACTTTCTCAACAAGGGAGTAAAATCTCAGAGATTCGGGTCTGTGTACAAATTATGACAGAAACCTAAAAGCGCTATTCTGTTTCCTAAATGCACTGCAGAAAGAGGTGAATGCACTGGAAAAAGAGTCAAATGTGCTGTAGAATACCTTAGATGCATAGAAACAGAGCACATATGCACAGTAAAATACCCTAAATGCGCTGAAACAGAACACAGATGCGCCAAAAAAGAGTTTAAATGCACTGTAGTTTTTGTAAGGACAGTTTTGACCAATTTTCAGCTGAAATTTTTCATGTTTATTTTTGGATGATCCTTTATCTGAATTAATGTTTTTGAAAGCACAACAAATAATCTGATTTAAGTTGATTCATAACCAAGCACAGAATAAGACAAGCACAACCTAGGTTAGGCCAGGACAATATCCGCTAGATTCCACGTGGGTTTCCCCAATCGCATATCAGTAGCGTGTGAATCCAGAAGCTTGGCTGCATGGGCTCCCCCTTACAGTGCACTCTCTTCTCAGGCCAACCAAGCTTCCAACCCCCATGAAACTCCCATGGCGAGCTGATCACCTGTACTACTGATTGCGAAAGTGTGGAAGGCTTCACACCGACCTGTGCTGGACTAGCAGATAGAAGGTTTTTGGCTTTCTAAATAATGGTATTTAGTTTGGGACCCCCGTTCGAGTGGCCATACATGGGGCAAGATATTAATCACCATTAAGGTGGCACTCCAGCCTGAAGAGGTTAAGCTCAACAGGGTTTAAGGGAGTACAACTCTGTCCGTATGACACATCCACACAAGCAACCTTAGGTTTTCCCTTAAGATTTACATGTATATACCGGTTGGGGGTAGCTTGGCCTTAGCTCCATTGCCGGTTTGAGTTGTCCCTTAAGGTGAGTACTTTTTCCCTTAAGGCAGGCCCAATTTCTAGAGTAAATAACTATTTCTCTTGCACCCAGGATCGCACAAGTGCGCAAGGGGAGAGGATACTTCAATTATTGAGTCAGGGTTACACAGGGAAAAGTGGGTCTAGTTTTCTGATCACCTAGTTTGCACAGGGTAAGAGCATAATCACCTACCACTTTCAAGCACAGTCAATAAGAGTAGACAAATTCATTTTATGTGCACCAAAATCAAAAGTGATTTAATCTAAGTGAAGATTTTGCTTCACAACAGACATGGGGTTCCTTTTAACTGCATGATAAAGGTGTGGTGGCTACCCTAGCTTGATTCATTGTAAATGCAGTAAGAAAATGAAAGAAATTATGTCTGCGGAAGGCGTCAGACTCAAAATCTCGGTTACAATTCAGATTTGAAACGCTGTCCCCCAGATGCACAGAAACAGAGACCAGATGCGCAACTCTGTTACCCAAATGCGCTAAAACAGAATAGAAATGTGCCACTCTGTTACTCAGATGCACAAAAATAGAACCTATATGCACTATTCTAAATGCAAAAATTTTTTAAAAAATTTTCTGAAACATATTAAAATGTGCTAAAGAAAGTCCTATATGCGCTAACTAAATTCCTAAATGCTCTGCAGAAATGCTCGGATGCGCCACTCTGTTTCCCAGATGCGCCGCAGAAAATCCCAGATGCGCCGAAACAGTCTTCAGATGCACCAAAATACCTAGAAAATAAAAATTTCTAAATCTTCCAAATGCGCTGCCGAATGTTAGAAAACCAGTAAGCAAACCTGCAAGAAAGAAATCTAAAATAGGGGCATAGGCCCCACGCTGGGCGCCATTTAATGTGTGTATGAAAATTCAGATGCGTAGATGAATTAAAAATAACTGTTCAAACACACCAATAGGACATTATATCAAAGCAAAATATAAAGAGTAAAGAAGTGCAAACTCAATATCCTGCTTCCATTGTCATCCTATTGTCCTCTATCTTTAGTGTTTTTGCGGATTCTAGCTTTTGTGTTCTCAAATCGTAGGCTAGGCTCAACAAACTGTCTTCCTAAAGAATGAGATTTTGATATGATGTAGATGCAAGATTAAACTATGATGATGATTTGAACTAAAAAGCTTGAAATAAACATGATGCTATGATAAATGAACTCTACATGAATTAAGTGCATGAACTGTAATTAATTGCCTATTACCAATGCTTGGATTCACACAGGTATTTATAGAGTTTTTTGATTGATCTTGATTGGCTGTCTGGATTAACGGTTGTGATAATTCCTGGCAAATCGAACGGTTGAAGAAAGATGAAACTGAAGGAGAAAATAGAAGAGCCCTAAAAATAAGATTTTTCTATTTTCATGAGAGATGAAAAGATAAGAAGATAAGAAATCATCTTTCTTTAAAAGAATAAAAGAAAGATTTAAAGCTGATAAATAATTAATTAAAAAAAAATCAATTATTTATTTGTGGATGACATTCAACTTTTCTTAATTAAATAAAATATTTAACTAAGCTTTTAAAAGCAGAAGAAAGCTTGTGATAAGAAGAGAGCTTTAATCATGTTTTATTGAAAAAAGCAGAATATCTCATAATTAAATAAAATATTTAATTATGATATGAGAAGATTGCACAATTAAATAAAATACCTAATTGTGATTTGGAAAGAAAGCATAAGATATTTTTAATTAAATAAAATTTATTTAATTAAATCACTTTTATGAAATTAATCAAATGAAACATTTAATTAATTAGAAGAAGAAAATTAAATAGAAGGAAAGGAGATATTTAAATTTAATTAAATCAAAAGATTTAATTTAAATTTAAACAATGATAATTAATTTAAATAAATAAAATGTATTTATTTAATTAATTAAGTGGACATATGAAAAATAATTAAATAAAACAAATTTATTTAATTATGGAAGAAGAATAAGATGAATGAACAATATAATTAAATTAAATAAATTTAATCACATGTAGAGGACTTTAGAAAAATTAATTAAATAATAAATATTTAATTAATTTCCAGGATTATAGACATGACCATTTTTATGCGTATACACTACCTTGAATGCTCCAAAGTATCACCATTAATACTGGCCTGCCTCTGCTAGTGATCACTACAGCTGTCCCTATGACTCATAGTTTCTTCGCCCGTCTTCATGTTCTCATTCATGTTTTAGACTTCTTTGCTCATTGACCATCCTCTGGAAGCATCATCGGGCCTCCCTATAGATTTGAACATTTCACTTGAGTTGATCCAATACCTTTGGATCTCATAAGGAATCCATTTCACTTGCATTCTATTGGTCTTCCTTCATAGGAACAGTTAATCGGTCAAACTGTCACAAGTCAATCCTCTTAGCCTCTTCTGATTGGTCAGACATATGTCACATGAGCTTCTCGAGTGGTCAAAGGTGGTTCAAATGGCATCGTATGTCAGTGAGACACTAATTGTGTCTCCCCGATGCGATTATATCGCTTTTAGCAACCATCGGTATGACATTAGACAGTCGCCAAGATATTTTGGCAAGCTGTAGAATTCATATCGAGCTCATGAAAACCATCGGAAAGAGTCACTAGTCGGTGGGACATCATAGCAAACCTCAAGATCCTTCTGCGATCACATTTTTCATGTCAGGGAGATTGTCGCTTGTTGTTGTGACCTCATGGTGAAGTCTTCTTTATCTCCCCATGGGCCCATTCTCATGTCAAGGAGACCTCATCATTTTGGGGAGATCTTACCCTGAACTCCTCTTTTCTTACCGAGCCCCTCTTTGTTATCGACAAGACCAACACACTTGGGAAGACATCTCCCCGAGTCCATACTTACTCCCCCAAGCCCGAGTCCTCTTTGCTTTGGTGTGACTTTCTTTCTTCACCAAGACCTTTTGGTGAAGGCATGATCCTACGCCGAGCTCCATTTCTTTTGGTGGGGTCCCCTTTTTCTTAGTAGGACATTCCATGGACAGGGAGACCTCTCGGCAATGCCACTCCATTTCACCGATGCAACTTTACTTTGGCAAGAGTTCACCCCATCGGTGAAACATCTTACCTAAGCCACCTTTCTCTCATCAAGCCTCCTTTGTGTCACTGAGACTTCTCTCAGTCGGTGAGACTTTACACCAACCGAGGCTTCCTTCGCTGAGCGCAATCTTTCTCTGGGCTCCTCCTACCTTTTGGGTGAGACATACGCTAATTGGCCAGACCTCCTACCGAAGGAAAAATTATCGTCGAGACTTACTCCTTTCGGCAAGACATTATGCCAAACTCAAAATCTTTTGGCGAGGGCTCCTTCGGTCGGCAAGACACATAAAGACTCTCAACGACATGAAGTTTGGGAAACTAATGAGCCTCTTTTGGATAGAACACATAGCCAGTCGGCAAGACAACTGCAGAGTCTCGCCGACCTTCTCCTTAGAGGAAATTTATGATCAACTGGATTGAAGAATGCTTTCCAACTAAGTTCCCTTGGAAAATATCATCCCGTGTGTGATTTAACCCTGCATAATAAAGGCCTGCATTAGCACTCAGAAGCAAATAAGACACATTATAATAAATCCACCATTGCTTAAAATTATTTCACTAAGTTCTTAGCAAGAAGAAAATCAACTCAAGCTGGGACAAGACTAAAATCATATCAGATAGAACAAAAGATAAAACATGGAGAAACAGAAGAACCCCCAAAAGCAAAGCAAATAATAGAGGCAAAGAAACCAAAAGAGAAGGGGGACCCATTTTGTTCCAGAATAAAATGGGGTGGTTATGCAAGGCATAACAAATGGCGACTCGGCTGGGAAAATGGTTTAACCATTTTCAAGAAGTTGAAGGATTCAGCTACCCAGAACTCCTGGTTCATGAACATTACAACTCCAGTTGGGTCAATTTTAGTAACCAAGGCTGAGCTAGAATCTAAAATGTAAATCAACAATAGCTACTCCTGAATCTATGTGTTTGCTTGACTGTGCATCACTCTTTTGTAAAGTTTTCTCAATCTTTCAGACAACAATGTGCAATATTTGAGCTACATGAGTTGATTTCCCCTTGTGCAATGATATCCTGGGCATTGATCCACTGCCAATCAGGCATCCATAGGCTTGATGGAGATACCTCTAGTTTCCTCACAGCATTGCTCTACAGCCAGTCAGGCATCCATAGCCCTGGTAGAGATACTGGAATCACCCATTCATATTGAATCTTCTTTCTCTTTCAGACAATTCTTTTCTCCTTTTTCTTTTTTTTTCATAGAGTTTCATATATTTAATTTAATTCCCTTTCAATATGTCAGATGTTTAACACCTGATCTAGGTTGAAAACTACCATGGACCTTATAACAGCAATTGGGAAATCAGATTTTTCACTCAAATATTACAACACTGTCATCCTAGGACAAATATACCATTCAAGAGGAGATGATCTTAGTGATTTGTGGTAGATTCAGAGGAGCTAATGAAGGTTACTTACTTGGGACCTTATTCTCAATACCTTCCACAACTCTTATTGGCAATGGGCATAAAACAAAGAGTTTAGGAAAAAATCACCCAATCAGAAAGCATGAAAATACCTAAACCTTTTTTCTCCTTGTGACCATAGTATACTTTAGATAACAACCCATAGTTTCAGATGGAAAAGACAGATCAGCCCCAAAAAAGAAAACAAAACATAAACCACGGAATAAGGGAAACAAAAAGACAAAAAGTAAAGACAAACAAACAGTTGAAAAACTACTCACAAACAAAGAGCGAATTACTTACACAAAGAGCAGCAAATCATTTACATAAAGGACCGAGTTATTTACAAGAAAATATTATTTACAAGAAGAAACACAAAATATTTACATAAATACAAATTATTTACAAACAAGAGACAAATAAACTATTTACATAAAGAACAACGAATTACTTACATACAGAACAAAAATCAACAAGCTATATGACTCAAAATAGTGCTTGAGAAACTGCCCATTGACAGGAAAGGGAACAGGTTCTCCAGTTAAGCTAATGAGTCTGAAAGCATTTTCCTCCAGGATCTCAACAATCTGATAAGGAGCTAGCCAGAGTTTGTCAAATTTTGGGTGATTTCCCTTCTTTTCACTGGCTTTATCCCATAACAATACAAGGTCAGATATCTTAAAAGCTTTGATTTTGACTCTTCTATCAAACCAACGTTTGACAACAACCTGGTGGTTAAAGAATTGTTGCAAGGCGGTGTCCCTCTCTTCCTCTAATTTCAACAAAGTAGTTAATCTCACTTCTATCCTATTGTCACTAGAGTAGAATTTCTACATGAACTCAAGGATAACTATCTGCAGATGGATAGGGAACACAGGTTCTTGGCCATATACCAGCTTGAATGGTGAAGTTTTTAAAGTAGCCTTAATCCTAGTCCTATCTGACCATAATGCAAATCTCAACTGAGTATGCTAGTCCCTAGGGTTGTGTTCTAATAGTCTTTTTATTACCCCTAGAAGATTCTTATTTGTTGATTCTGCAACTCCATTGCATTGTGGGTAATAATTTGAAGAGTATTTTAAAAAAAATTTGTGATCATATGCCCATGAAAAGAATTTAGCAAAATAAAAGGAAGAACCATTGTCACATAACAACGTGAAGGGTACCCCAAACCTTATAGTGATGCATTTAGTGAGGAGCTTGATCACTACCTCTGTTGTGCTATTTTTGCAGGGTATTGCTTTAGTCCATCTTGTACAATAGTCAATGGTAGTCAGAATGAATTTGTGCCTTGTAGAAGAGTTTGGGTTAATTACCCCAATAAAGTCCAGTGCCCATTGGGAAAATGGCCTTACCTCATAGACGGGCTGCAATGGCATGGCTGCATGGCATTCTTTTGATGCAAAAATCTGACATACGTGGCATGTTCTCACATGTTGATGAGCATCTTTGAACACACAAGGCTAGTAATAACCAGATCTAAGGATCTGGTGTGCCAATGAGTCTACAGACCCATGACCTATGCCATGTTTCCCATGAAACTCAAAGATCACATGCTTAGCCTCTTGATGATCAAGGCATCTTAGGTACACTCCTTCAAAATTCTTCCTGTATAGCAGCCCTCCTTTGAACATATAGTGAGAACTCTTCATTCTTAACTCTCTCCTTTGAGTTGAATTCATCCCCTCTGGACATCAATTATGAAGCATAAAGTAGCAAATATCAGCATACCAAGGGTCACTGGAGAAGGACTAGGTTGTGTATTGTTGATAGATGATGTTGTCGCCAGCATTCGCCATGGACTGAGACAAGCCTGTACCCTTGACTAGTTTCATAGGGTGTATCTCTAGATCGAACTCTTGCAAAATGGCCATCCATTTGCCTCTCCTTTCTCCCAGCTCATTCTGCATGAGTAGGGACTTCACAGCAGCGTCGGGAACTACAACGATGACTTGGCTTTAGAGGATATAATTCCAGAACTTCTTGATAACCTGAACCAGCGCAAACGCTTGCTTCTCTAGAGGTGGGTATTTGATTTCTGCATTTTTAAATAGAGATCTCATGAAAGCAATCAGTCTCTCCTCTGCCTCTTCTCTTCATTGGGTTAGTACAGCTGCGCAGGAATGATCAGAGGCAAAAGAGTAGATGTAAAACGGTCTCAGATAGTCAGGGATGGTGAGCATGGGTGCTTCTAAAATAGATTGCTTGACTTGCACAAATGCGGCCTTTGCCTCCTTAGTCCACTCTGTTCTGGCATCCTTCTTCATCATTTTGTTTAGTGGCTTTACAATCTCTGCAAAGCCTGTGATAAATTTTCTTACGAAATTGATCTTCCTGAAGAAAGACCTCATTTATTTCTTGCTTCCTAGCCTGGTGATCTTCATAATGGACTCGACTCAGTTTGGATCGATTGATATTCCTCTTTCAGAGATCAGGTGCCCTGAAAGCTTTCCCTCTAAAACTCTGAACATGCACTTTCTAGGATTTAGGGAGACGCCATATCAGATGCATCTTTCGAGAACTTTGGCCAAGTCCACAGCATGGTTTAGTTGATCCCTGGAGAACACTGTCAGATCATCCATGTAAAAAATAATGCATTTACCAATTAGATCCTTGAATTCCACATCCATGGCACGATGAAAAGTTTCTCCAACGTTTATCAGACCGAATGGCATCCTTCTGTATGCAAATGTTCCCCATTTCGTAGTGAAAGTTGTCTTCGTTTTGTCTTCATAGTTAGCCATTACCTGATTATACCCAGAGTAACCATAGAGGAATGATATCATTTGAGATCGATTGATAGTCTGCAAGACCTCATCCAATGAGGGGAGTGGGTAGTTGTCTTTTTCTGAAGCTTTGTTTAGATTCCTATAGTCCACACACAACCTGATCTCTCCATTTTTCTTACAGACTAGAACTAAGTTGGCCACCCATGTTGAATGGCATATAGGGAAAATTATCCTTGCATAAAGAAATTTCTAAACTTCCTTCAGGATCAGTGGCTTAATCAGGGTGTTGACAGGGCACTATTTTTGTCAAAATGGCTTAGCTTCGGGCTTCAGAGGGATAGTATGAGTCATCACAGAAGCATCGAATGTCTTTAGGTCTTCATATCCCCAGGCTATCGCAGCAATATCCTTCTTTAATGCCTTTAGTATATCCCTTCTGATTGCTTCAAGGCAGGCTTTCCCTATGTAGACATTCCTTTCAGGACCCGAATCAACTAGGTTAACCATTTCATATTCGCCTCCTTTGTCTTCAGCTGGTATCTTCTCTTGAGCCCTTGGGTCTGAATCAAAAATTCTTTCCAAGGCCACCATTCCCTTGGGAATGTTATTACCTTTTAGATTAAGGACTCCTTCTATATCACATTCTTTAGGGTTCCAATCCCCTTGATCTCTGTTGGACTCATCAATAATTTTCCCCTCAAAAACATCTGAGCTTGCTAAGAAATCCAGAATATGTTGATCATCATCAAAAACTTGAAAGTTCATAATGTTGTCAGGAACTACAGGGGTGGAAATTAATTCCACTGAGAATTTCTTGAGCTTGGAGCCTTGCATAGGTTCTAGAGTACTTGGAGAAATAGCCAATGAATCAGTTATATAATTTTCTTCTCTAGGGATTAAGCTAATCCCAAAGGCATCAAAGTCTTCGATCAGATTCCATACCATGTTTCTATATGCTGCCAGCCTTTTATTGTGATAGGTGTACTAGCTACATACTTGCTTTACAAGAATTTTTGAATCTCCTTTGACCATCAAGGTAGTGATTCTCTTCTTCTATGCAAACATCAGTCCTCGTGCTAGAGTTTCGTATTTTGCTACATTGTTCATGCATCCAAATTGCAGCTTGTAAGAAGCAAAGAAGGTTTTCCCTTTCGGGCTAGTTAGTTCAATCCCAACAACACAGCCTATCTTAGATTTGGATCCATCAAACATGAGGGTCTACAATTGATCACGGGTTGGAGTTGATTCTTTTGAAGTTGTTATGGGTGCTTGAGTTAGATGAGTCACAATTGGGGTTGCTTGATCTTTTGCATCAGGTATAGGGAAAGGATGCTCTGTAAGTTCTTTAGATACACTCTCCAATTCCTTCTTAGTTATATTATCTAACCTGTGGCTATCCTTTTGGAAGCTACTTGTGTCTTTAGTTAACCCCTTGGGTTTTGGTATATTCATGAGTGCAGGGGTGACAAACGAACCTTGGGACTGTTCCTTGTCAATATGCTGATCCAGAAATATGTCTAGGGTAGGTTCAATTTGAACTTCCTTTGAAGGTATTCTATCCCTGGTCAACATTGTTGCTTCTTTAGCTTCAAATGAGAAGCAGTCTATAATGGTCTCAAGGCAGCTTGAGCCAGCTTCTCTACCTTAGGCAACATGATTTAAAATCCCAATGCAGGGTTGGCAAGCTAATTCAGAGTGATTTCAGTAATGCACCCTGCACTAGTTAGAGAGAAGAAGACTCTGCAGATCAGTATCTTCCCCTAAGACTAGCTGGTCTTGTTGCAACTTTCTAATCAAGGGCTATTGATTTTCATCAATCGTGGGGTCAGGGAGTTTTTGTATTGACATGTGTTTAGAATTGAGAATCGAGAAGGTTAGAATTTCTTCTCTTTTATAAACCCCCATCTCAGTCTCAAAGTAAGCTACCTCATTGGGACAATCATACTCAGTGATGATATGCTTGAAGCGAGGCTCACTTTCAATTCTAATCTACGTAGGCACTCCCCTCCATGGTAGCCACATATGTGAAAAGTCAAGGGAGAGATATCCTCCAAGACTTTTCATCAAATCTCTGCTCAACAACATACCATAGGTCTCAGGGTTGTCTTCTACTTGAATATCTATGTTGGTTAGGATCCTAGGGTCTGACCCTACTTGCACATGTATATTCCTTAATTCCCCCACCACATTAACCTCCATTTTGTCAAGTTGGATAACCTTATTGTTTGTTTGGACCAAGTTCAATCATAACTTCTTACATATGGAGAATGACATGACATTGCCAGAAGCCCCTGAATCCAACAAACAATTATGGAGGTTCTTCCCACAAATTCTTCAACTCAAAAGAAATGGTGGAGTACCTATCTTGTTTCTATACAAGGCTGCATTCATGTCTACCACAGGTGCCAGCTTGTTTTTCCCTTTTGATTTATTAGCTTGTTCTAAAGCTTTCAACACTATCTCCCTTTGAGTAGGGCACCACTTTAAGATGTCAGAGAATGATATAAGGTTTTTATTTCTACATCTTAGAAACAATATCAAATTCCATGTTATAACTTGAGTTATTTTTGGCAACACCAAGTGAGTTACCTTTGTTATGGAAGTCGGGTGGGCCTTTTGGTGGAGGATGATTATTATCAACACTTTGATTTGGAGGCACCATGTGATTAGGAGGTGCTAATGTAGTGAATGGACCCTTATTCTGATTCCTTAGGAAGTGTCCCCCTTTCGTCTGAAAGGCTTGAGCATCATATGAATCTTCCTCTGGTTCATTCTCCTCTTGCCTTGGGAATGAAGGTTCCTCCTCAAAGAGGTCATAAGTCATTGTTGTATCTACTGATCCGCCTCCCTTGTGATGGTTCCCTTGGAATTTTTGGGCATCTTCTTGTGCCATCTTGACCATCTTCTCCACTTTAGGGCAGTTTACCTCAGAATGGGTTGCAGTATCGTGTAGCCTGCACCAATTGGTCATAAAGTTGAGGTCAGCCACGTTTGCAGTATGTGCTCTCTCCTCATTTGCTGATAGTTGTGAGAGACTCCACCATTATTGGGCCCTGTATTCCATTGCTTGCTATTATTTGACCTTTGATTATACCCTTTGTTTTGATTTTGATATCCTTGATTAGAGGAGTTTTGGCCCTGATAACCCCTTTGGTTGTAATTGTTATGATTTTGATAGCTACCCTGATTGTTTTGGGAGGGGTTCAATCGAAGCTGAGCCATGTCATTGGTGACTTGGGACAACATCTTCTTCAAGGTTTCTACCTCGTTTGTAAGCTGAACTGTCTTCTCACGTTCCACACTCTTAGCAACAGGTGGCTGACCACCATGATTTGGTGTTCCAATTTGGTTATGATGACCATGGGAACTTTGAGGAAGATGTGATTGTTGAAAGGGATCAGAAGTTCTAGTAGCAAAGAATGGGATAGGTGGTTGAGTTTGCAATTCAGACATAGGCCAATAATGGGAAGGAGACATTCTCGGGACAGTATTGAATAGAGGAGTTGGGCTATGCATTTGGTATCCTATTGAAGGGAAACCTCCCCCTAGACTTCCTTTTTGAGAACTGATTTGTTGTTGCAGCTTGATAGCTAGATGGTAGACTTTGGATAGGGAATCAATATCAGCTGGTTGGTAGGTCCTTTGCAAGAACAAGCCAAGCAAGGGATCTATAACTCTAAAGTAAGCTTGAATGGCACTGTTCTCAGCAACCAAATAGGGATCTTGCAATCTCCTATACATCCATTGGAACCTGGTATTGAATAGGGGCAAGGATTCACATGGCTCTTTCCTGATGGTAGCGAATTGGTGGTATAAAAGAGTTGGATCCACATACACCCTGAGCTGGTCGATGAAAGCATTTTCCAAGTATGTCTAGGTTATAATGGAACCTTGAGGAAGATTAAGGTACTAATTGTATGCCATATCCCCTAAAGAGTAAGGGAACAACCTACAAACTACATCATGGTGAGCTATCTGAGCTCTGGTACAAGCATCCTTGAAAGCTTGTATTTTCTCTTCAACACTCCTTGATTCACCATGGATGTACTTGGGGTAGAATTTCTCAAGGTTCTTGGCCATATCATGAAAACCTCAAGGGATAGTCCCCAATGGAGAAGGATTATTCTGAAATAACACCATTGGTGGGGGTGGTGGTTGAGCCAGCTATTGTATGGGTTGAACCAGTTGTTGAATAGGTCAAACTAGCTATGATGACAATTGAGATGGATTGGATGGTCGATTGATGGGTATCCACTCGGGTATTGGTGAAAATCCTGGTGGAGTGAGTGGACCTGATAAGGGTGGTATGATGGTTGAGCCAATCTTATGACTCTTGTGTCTTGTTGGGGTCTTGAGTTCTATGAAAGGTGATGGGTTTTCGACAGATTGAAGAACTCTACGGGACCTTTTTGGTGAGAAAAATCCAGTGTTATCTAGCTTGCTCTTCTAGGCCCTCCTTCTAGTGCCAGTTTCTGTTGACATGTGTTTTGGCACAGCAACATGCAAACTGGATATTGCTACTCTGTTTCTTCTGAAAGAGAAAGATGACCACATGGATATCTCAACTCCCAAGGTCTTTGTAGTTGGTTTTCAACTATGCTAATGTTGCTCAATTGGTCAATCTAATAGTAATGTTCAAGGGGCCTACTAGTGTTGAGCTTCTGGATCGTTCTAAGATTAGGCATGAACTAAAACCTAATCTAACTGGGATTTAAAAAAAACAACAAAGGATAGGTTAGAGATTTGGAACAGAAAAGAATGAAAATCCTTCTACCTTAACCAAACTTGCGACCTTTCAAGGAGTTTGTTAACTAAAACTGCAGAACAAAGTAAACTTGTGATTGACACACAACCTCTTTCATTCACAGTGCTAATTCAAATAACAGGTTTTAAGTTATCATTTGAACAAAACATAAAGTAAGATTTCAATCCTTGAAAGATTCTCAAATTAAATGATTAACTTAAAGAAAATATCACCCAGGAACACAATATGAAGTAGATTAAACTCTGATTGCTTCTACTGTTAGTGAAATAGATCAGCAATATTTACAAAGCTGGCACAATCACCAGTCTACAGAGAATCTGAGATTCCAAATTGTTTCCAACTACTCTAAGAGAACTTGGAAAATATATTACAGCCAATACTGAATCTTACTACTAGACAACAAGACAAAAGAAGCTCTCATTACTAAGAATCAAGATGCAACTCTATCTCCTTTTGTTAACTGACTAACTCCTAGATTTTCTTCTGAATATCTGTTCTAACACTATATATTCTATTTTCTCCCTTGGTTCTCTCTATCTCTAACTATCTAACCTTTACAAAGAGGCCAGAATGGCATATATATAGAATGTAAAAAAGGAATGCACTGGCTACTGCTTTAGGGTTTTTTACAAAATATCTACTGCCTGCAGGAGGGTTGGCCCTTAGATCTTTCTGAGGAGAGTCCAAACTGCATTCAATGTGAAACCCTGCTGTTCATGTTGATGATGGCTTGTTTTGGGAATGATCTATAGATCTTTTGTTGTTGCAGCATTAACTCTTTTGTCTCTATGTCTATCTTTGAACTCGTTCATAGAGCTGCCTTGAATGCTCCAAAGTATCACCATTAATACTGGCCTACCTCTGCTAGTGATCACTACAGCTGTCCCTATGACTCATAGTTTCTTTTCCCTTCTTCATGTTCTCATTCATGTTTTAGACTTCTCTGCTCATTGACCATCCTTTGGAAGCATCATCGGGCCTCCCTGTAGATTTGAACATTTCACCTGAGTCGATCCATTACCTTTGGATCTTAAAAGGAATCCATTTCACTTGCATTCTGTTGGTCTTCCTTTGCAGGAATAGTTAATCAGTCAAAATGTCACCAGTCAGTCCTCTTATCCTCCTCTGATTGGTCAGACATATGCCACACGAGCTTCTCGAGCGGTCAAAGGTGGTTCGAATGGCATCACATGTCGATGAGACACTAATCTTGTCTCCCTGATGCGATTATATCACTTTTAGCAACCATCAACATGACATTAGACAATCGAAAAGATGTTTCCATGAGCTATAGAATTCATATCGAGCTCGTGAAAACCATCGGAAAGACAATCGCTAGTTGGTGGGACATCATAGCAAACCTCAGGATCCTTCAGCCATCACATTTTTCATGTCGGGGAGACTATCGCTTGTTGTTGTGACCTCATGGTGAAGTCTTCTTTATCTCTCGGTGGGCCTATTCTCATGTTGGGGAGACCTCATCATTTCGGGGAGATCTTACCCCGAACTCCTCTTTTCTTACTGAGCCCCTCTTTGTTATCGGCAAGACCAACGCACTCGAGAAGACATCTCCCCGAGTCCATCCTTACTCCCCCAAGCCTGAGTCCTCTTTGCTTCAGTGTGACTTTCTTTCTTCACCGAGACCTTTTGGTGAAGGCATGATCCTTTGTCAATCTCCATTTCTTTTGGTGGGGTCCCCTTTCTATCGGCAGGACATTCCATGGCAGGGGAGACCTCTCGGCAATGCCACTCCATTTCGTTGATTGATGTCGCTTTACTTCGGCAAGAGTTCACCCTATCCATGAAACATCTTTCCGAAGCCACCTTTCTCTCAGTGAGCCTGCTTCGTGTCGCTAAGACTTCCCTCGGTTAGTGAGACTTTACACTGACTGAGGCTTCCTTTGCCAAGCACAAACTTTCTCCGGGCTCCTCCTACCTTTTCGGTGAGACATACGCTAATCGGCCAGACCTCCTGCCGAAGGAAAATTTATCACTGAGACTTACTCCTTTTGGCAAGACATTATGCCAAACTTAGAATGTTTTGGTGAGGTCTCCTTCGGTTGGTGAGACACATAAAGACTCTCGGCAACATGAAGTTCGAGCGACTGATGAGCCTCTTTTGGATAGAACACATAGCCAGTCAACAAGACAACTGCAGAGTCTTGCCGACCTTCTCCTTAGAGGAAATTTATGATCAATTGGATTGAAGAATTCTTTCCAACTGAGTTCCCTTGGAAAATATCATCCTATGTGTGATTTAATCCTACAAAAGAAAGGCCTGCATTAGCACTCAGAAGCAAATAAGACATATTATAATAAATCCACCATTGCTTATAATTATTTCACTGAGTTCTTAGCAAGAAGAAAATCAACTCAAGCTGAGACAGGACTAAAATTAGATCAGATAGAACAAAAGATAAAACATGGAGAAAAAGAAGAACCCCCAAAAGCAAAGCAAATAACAGAGGCAAAGAAACCAAAAGAGAAGGGGGACCCATTTTGTTCCAAAATAAAATGGGGTGGTTATGCAAGGAATAACAATAAGTTGTAATACTTTTATGTTATTCATTTACCTTTTCCCTTGCATTTCACATATTTTTATTGGGTTTGATTACTAAACCAGGGTTTGAACAAGGTAAACCCCCATTTGCTAACACACCAACATTTTTCCCATTTTTTCTTCTGTCATGTTGCAAATTTGACAGGTTTAAAGGTGTTGAAAGATTAAAATCAATTCAATAGAGATCTTTAAGGCATTTCATTATCATTTCTCTTATCTCAAGCTTTTTTTGTCCATTTTCTACAGAATCTGACATCAACAACCCGATATTCAAGATTTTCCAGATCTGATATTGCAGAATTGCTGACTATATTTCCACATCATCAAAGTTGGACTGATTCACCACCCTTGGAAAATTAGTTGACCTTGACAAAAAATATTGATATTTTGTCAGATTCGGGTCCTTGCAGACATAAACTTGTTCCCGACAATTTTCAGTTTCACAATGGACTGATTCACCACCCTTAGCGAATGATTCCATCATCAAATTTTCTAAAATTTTGATCTACATTTCTCGACCTCCTAACAGCCTTAAAACATCTCCAGGTGCACTTAGATTAAATCTAGTACTCTTTGTTTTGCATATTTTGTTCATTTTTATTCATGTTTGCATAACACATTGTGTTTTCCAGCACTTCATAAATCTTAGCTTTACATTCATTTTCTGTCTTTTAGGATAGTTAATTGCATTTATTTTAGGGCATCTAGCACACACAACACCTTTCTCAACAACAATTTGAATGAACCACACATATTTTTGGCCCTAATCTCTATCCTTTTGAGTGAAATACCTTGAAAGAGTAAGAGAGCCCATTAGTGAGGCAAAAATATATGGTTCATGATGGTATAGGGTTGATGGTTTATGGTGTTGGGTTGAGGGATTAGGATTGAGGGTACATATGATTGAAGGATTAGGGTTGAGGGCGCAATGCATAGGGTAGAGGGTATCAAAGTTGATGGTTTATGGTTTGAGGCTTAAGGATTGAGGGATTAAGGGTTAAGGGTTGAGAATTGAGGGTTGATGGTTTAATGTATAGGGTAGCGGGTATAAGGTAGAGGTTTTAAGGGTTTAGGGTTTAAGGGTTGAGGGTTTAATGTATATGGTAGAGGATAGAAGGTAAACAGGTTTAAGGGTTTAGGGTTTAAGGGTTGAGGGTTGAGGGCAGAGGATTGAGGGTATAGGGATAGAAGATTAGGGTTGAGGGTCCAATGTATAGTGTATAGGGTAGAGGGGTTGAGGGATTAGGGTTTAAGGGTTGAGGTTTGAGGGTTGAGGGTTGAGGGATTAAGGGTTCATGGTTGAGAGATTAGGGTAGAAATTTTACTTGGGTTTAGTGGTTTAAGGGTTAAGGGATTATGGTTGAGGGATTAGGGTTGAGGGTAGAGGGTATTGGGTTGAGGGTAGAGGGTAGAGGGTTTAAGGGTTTAGGGTTGAGTGTTTAAGGTTTTAAGGTTTGAGGGTATATAGTTGATGCATTAGGGTAGTGAGGGAGGGATGGAGGGAGGAAGAGATGGAGAGATAAATGAGATAGAGAGATAGAGAGAAGAGGAGGGAGGGACAAACATATATGAGGGTTGAGGATCCAATGTATAGGGTAGAGGGTTTAGAATTTATGGTATATAGTTGAGGACCTATAGGGTTGATGGTTTAGGGTATTGGGTTGATGGATGATGGTTGAGGGTAGAGGGTAGAAGGTTTAAGGGTTTAGGGTTGAGGATAGAGGGTTTGAGGTTTAGGGTATAGGTTTGAGGGTACATGGTTGAAGGATTAGGGTTGAGGATTGAGGGATTAAGGGTTGTGGGTTGAGAATTGAGGTTTGATGGTATAATGTATACGGTAAGGGTAGAGGATAGAGGGTTTAAGGGTTGAGGGTTGAGGGTTTAATATTGAGGGTGGAGGATTGAGGGTATAGGGTTTGGGGATTAGGGTTGAGGGTCCAATGTATAGGGTAGAGGGTATAGGGGTTGAGGGATTAGGGTTTAAGGGTTGAGGGTTGAGGGATTAGGGTATAGATTTTACTTGGTTTTAGGGGTTTAAGGGTTGAGGGATTGAGGGTAGAGGACCTATACGGTTGATGGTTTATGGTATTGGGTTGAGGGTAGATGGTAGAGGGTTTAAGGGTTTAGGGTTTAAGTGTTGAGGGTAGAGGGTTTAGGGTTTAGGGTTGAGTGTTAAAGGTTTAAAGGGTTGAGGGTATACAATTGAGGGACTAGGGTAGAGAGGGAAGGAAGGATGGAGGGAGAGATGGAGGGATATGTGAGATAGAGACAAGGAGAGAAGAGGAGGGAGGGACAAAGATATATGAGGGCTGAGGATCCAACGTATAGGATAGAGGGTTGAGAATTGAGGGTATAGTGTTGAAGACCTATAGGGTTGATGGATTAGGGTATTGGGTTGAGGGTATAGAGTTGATGGATGAGAGTTGAGGGTAGAGGGTAGGAGGTTTAAGGGTTCAGGGTTGAGGTTTTAGGGTTGAGAATAGAGGGTTTAGGGTATAGGGTATAGGTTTGAGGGTATGTGGTTGAAGGATTATGGCTGAGGGTCCAATGTATAGGGTAAAGGGTATATTGGTTGAGGGTTGAGGGATTAAGGGTTGAGGGTTGAGAATTGAGGGTTGAGGGTTTAATGTATAGCGTAGAGGGTTTAGGCATTTAAGGTTTAAGCTTTGAGGATTGAGGGTTTAGGGTTTAGGGTATAGGGTTGAGGGTAAAGGGTTGAGGGATTAGGGTTGAGGATCTATTGTATAGGGTAGAGGGTATAGGGGTTGAGGGATTAGGGTTAAAGGGTTGAGGCTTGAGGGTAGAGAGTATAGGGTTGAGGTTTTAAGGGTAGATGAATTAAGGGTTGAGGGTTGAGGGATTAGGTTATAGAGTTTACTTGGGTTTAATGGATTAAGGGTTGAAGGATTAGGGTTGAGGGTAGAGGGTAAAGGGTTTAAGGGTTTAGGGTCTAAGGGTTGAGGGTTGAGGGTTGAGGGTTTAGGGTTTAGGATTGAGTTTTTAATAGTTTAGGATTTAGGGTTGATGGATTAGGGTAGAGAGGGAGGGATGGATGGATGGACAAATGGAGGGAGAAGTGAGATAGAGAGAAGGAGAGAAGAGGAGGGAGGGACAAAATGAGGGATGAGGATCCAATGTATAGGGTAGAGGGTTGAGAATTGAGGGTATAGGGTTGAGGACCTATAGGGTTGATTGTTTAGGGTATTGGGTTAAGGGTATAGTGTTGAGGGATTAGGGTTGAGGGTCTAATGTATAGGATAGATGGTATCATAGTTGACAGTTTAGGCTTTAACGGTTGAGGATTGAGGGATTAAGGGTTGAGGGTTGAGAATTGAGGGTTGAGGGTTTAATATATAGGGAAGAGGGTGGAAGGTTTAAGGGTTGAGAGTTGAGGTTTTAAGGTTGATGGTTGAGGATTGAGGGTATAGGGTTGGGGGATCAGGGTTCAGGGTCATGTTGGTGATTTTTCCAACAGAACCAAGCAATTCTCTAAAAAGTAGCCAACTCTTATAATGAAGAACTACAGGGTTAGTGGCCAACACAATGAGCATAGGATTTTATGGTCCTTACTCCTTCACTTCAAGGTCTGTGAAACCTAGGATGGTAATCCTAATTTTGTTTCTATGGGATACATTCAATCAATAACACATTTATACATAGATTGATTCCTATTTATATAAAAAAAAACCCATCTCATTGCATATTTGGTAGATCCTTAAATGAATGGCTATCTATTTGCTAGGAATCGGGGATATACTTAACCCACACTATCCAAGAAAATATTTTAAATGAATATTGTTCTTATTTGAAGTCTATAGATAGGTATACTAACTACTCATTTTATGCAATATTTTCTAATAGACTGACCAATGTCTCATTCAATTGGAGCAACAAAGTTAAAATATAAAAATTAGTAATGTATAAACTTCTTGATCTGGGGCTTAATGGACCGTTTTCATAATACTTCATATTATGAAAACTTGTGATTCCATGAGATCACCCACTTCTTGAAAATCCTAAATAATGTCTCTCAAAATCTATAATCCTATTTAAGCATGTTTAATCAACTGCTTGATTTAAAGCTAAAAATAGAATGATAAATTCAAATGGAAAAATTGAAGTAATAGATAACACCATTAGTGTTTCTCATTTATAACTTTGTAAGCAATATACATAGGAGAGTATTTTTTCCTAGACTAATATTTGTTTCGATATCAATAGTTTCTATAGAACTCATTTAAGATTATCATATACAAGGCTTCACACCCCAGAAAAACTACTAGCCTATCTATCAATATCTATTCTAAATGCCTTTTTTGAACTTAGTTTTCACCTAAAACCCTATTTAGACTTAAAAATCTGACCTCTATAAATGAGCCCTAAAATCCCTTTTATAGAGTAAGGGAGAAACAAGTGTTAGGCTCAAATACATTTACATTTCAGGATCATATGAAATAGAATTTGAGACATACCTAGTTAGTTACAAGTTGATCATTATGGAAAATAGAAGAGTAAAAGACAAGTTACACATTCCTTTTATAGAGACATGCCAGCTCCTTGACAGGCATAGTTTGTTACTGCAACAACATCAAATCCTCATCCTTATTGACCAAAGAAGATTCTTCATTTTTAGCTCTCGCAAAGACCTATACATCTTCTAGAAACAACATACATGCCACATCAACACTAGAAACAAGAAATCACATGATTGCTGAGTAGGACAGTCCAAACAAAAGGGACCTAGTGTCATCAGAAACAAAAATGGGGCACTATCATCAATCTGAGTCATCAGCCTTAGAGGATACTTTCCCACATTTTCTCGTGGTGTAAATGGTGTAACCATTACCCCCTCCTTGTTAAACTCCAAAGGTACTAGGAAGGAAAGATAATGATCACAACCCAGATTAGCGTCACCCTCATTATCTGAAGGGTTATTAAGGAAATCATGTTCTCCCAAGTAAACTTCATGATAATTGCACTTCTTTGTATTCTTCCCACACTCACCTGACCTTTTCCCTTTGAATTTAATCACTTCTAAAATGATTTGGTTCTTTTAATGGTAATTATTCCTGACACCATGCTTTTTGAATTTCCTATGTCACTTTCTATTTCTTTGCTTACTAGGAGCTCCTTGTGTCTCAGCTTCATCCTTAGGGGCATTTTATTCAAACCTATGTAAAATTAATCCTTCAAATTATTCAACCATCATGGTAGACCTACTTGCTTAAGATAAAATCATTCACCTCTCTTCTTAAGGAAAATGAATACCCACACACCTCATTACTAACTTTTTCTTCACATTCACTGCAAATCATGATGAAAATAAACAATAGGTGAGTTGCATTAAATAGACAATTTGAAGTATGTAGATATTAATGATTCAGAAAATCCTTGCATGAGCGAGTTGTTAACTGAACAACTCATCTTTGAATCTAGGTTGTCAATCTTAAATCATTTAAATCTTCACCCATGGTGATCTAAGTCTCATTTTCTGGCCTTTATCAATTTGTTCTTAGAAAACAATGATGTCAATTCAAATGCTGCAACATTCCCTCTTAATCTTGAAAATCATATCCGATCTACCAATTAGCACATATCACGAACCTTAATTCATGCTTCACCATTAATATCAGCAAAGTACATGAGACCAAAACTATCTAGAGAGAATGTTTCCTTGTCTATTCTATCGCTCATCATTTATTTTACCTAGATTTTAGGGTAAAATCAACAATGAATATATTGCAATGGTGAAGCTAAGTCTACCAGATCATCTGGTTTTAAAGACATATCAATGGTTCTCTATTTATATTGTCACTTTTATCTTTTCTCAATACAATTTCCATAGGATCCTTCCATGTTGCTCTTTCAGCACCCACCATCGCTTGTCACAGATGCACCTTGTCCTCCATCGGTCATATCAGTGATTATGAACATCCTTGTGATGAAATCTTAGCCTTTGGATTTGTGTCTAGTCCTTAATCATGTTCATTTTTTCATTGCACATTGCCAATCAAAAATTTGTACCTCGGATCCCATCAATGATGAAAGATACCACCAAAGATCAGATTGGGACACATACACATGCACAATAAAATCAATGGCACAATATACATTGTACATAAGATCTTATTACATTAGTGAAAGAACCTTTGAACATAGGACTTTATCACTCATCACTACTTTGGAAATAGAGTTTTAAAATGAATCCATGACGAGTGATAGAACATAGAAACCTTGGGACATCGCTCATCACTAATTCCCCGCATATAGTTTGCAAGAAATTAGCAATGACAGGAGTACATAGTGGCAATGTGTATCATCTATCACCAATTTAGAACATTAGCACATAACACATATCCGTGATACACAATGCAAAGGAATTTACAACATATCACTCATCGCTAATCCTACATTTAGAATTTTATGACTATCCACAATGAGCGATGAGAGCATAAGAAGATAAGAACATTGTTTATTGCTATTACAATATTCAAGGCTCAAAACCTTTTAGCAATAAGCAATCCTTTACAAATATAATGAGCATCGCTCATCTCCGAGTCTATTAAAAGTTCAAGAAGCTATTAGCAATGAGCGAGAAAAAGAAATGTTACTCATCACTCGTCACAATTTTGGAACATACTCTTGGAGAACAATCAATGATGGGAAATGAAGACATAAGGGCCATCAGGACTTATGTGAAAAATTTGAGCATGTGTACTTAAGTTGTTCTGAAGAGGGTTCCCCCTAGGATGATATGAGAGAAGGGACCTAAAACTCCTAAGTCATGAAATACAAAGGATGTAAAGGCCAAAATATCCTCAACATAACCTTATATAAAAATGAAGCTCAGACCTAGGCTTGAAGGGGCCAGTTACTTGATGGTGGTAAATGACATAAGTTATTTCTTATCAACTGGCAATGGGCAATAAGATGTCAATTCTGAAATAGGACCCTCCAAGCTCTCAAGATAGATAAAACCCCAAACCCTTAGATTTTAGCCTTTCCTTCAAATATGATAAGGATTTGAAATGGGACAATTTTTTTTGTAGGCTACATTAGTGGCTCCAGTTGGGGGCATTTGTTCCTCAGTGAATAGAGCAAGAATCCAAAATGTCGGGTGAAGCAAACCAAGCACAAAACCAAAAAGAAAAAATAAACAACATATGTACAAGATTTTCATAGGCCTAAAAGACACAAAATAAGGAGATCCAACTCTATTCCACTTGAAACCTTTTCTTTAGGTGTAGATTTTAGTATGCACTTATGTAATTCATCCAAGCATCATTTCTTGTTTGGTGGCATAAGGCCACCAAAACCTTGGGCCAATCCTTGCCTCTATCAAAAACCTTGTTATTTATTGTATGTATTAGGCCAACTCTTTAGACAATTCCATGAACTACCTACAAACTAACCTTATCACTAGTATTGTCATTGACCATTACTACCACATGTTTGAACTTACCATTGTCACCATTCACTATGTCAATCTACAATCTGCAATAAGACAATAACTGAAAATATTTATCATCACATGAAACATGTGCCTTATATTCATAATATGAAACATGTTCATACTGAAAATAACATTCCTTGTTATTCATCTCATTTTCATGCTCGATTAAGAGGCCTCCCAACTAAAATGGAAATTGGAAGTACTCATACTATTCCATGTAACTAGCATCTTTATACTCAAACTTCTATGCAACATTTGTATCAAATGCAAAATAATCATAGGCAACGCCCTCAGAGAACCTATCAACATATTGCTTTGTTTACTTAATTCCATATTCTAACTCTATGTTAGATGCATCATCAGAGTCTTTAGAAAACACTGGATTATCTCTGCACCAATAAGGATCACCATTTTCATCAATTGATGAAGATGGAGGCTCATCAAATTGTGATGTAGAAAATTGGCCATTCTTGAGAAAAGAGGAAATTTCATGCACGATTAGACCTACTTTTGAATCCTTTTACATCATTTTCTCTTCGAAACAACATTTATAGGCCCCTTTGAACTATTAATTGTGATCTAGAGGCTTATTTCACCTGAGAAATAACATAAAAACTTGACAAAAAGCATTCAAAAGCATTATATCTCAAAGACCATCCCAAAAAGTAGTGGTTGGACTCATTCACCACCTTGGGTGAATGATTCCACTCTGGGTGGACTCATTCACCAAGGGTGGTGAATGAGTCCCCTTTTGAGGGCAAGTTTGAATTTGAGAGGGAAATGAACAAATTTTGTTTTATTTCTACTGTATGTCGGGAAATGAACATATTAATGGGAAATTAGGTCATGATTGCTTATAAATACTTGTTTTAGGTCATTTTACACAATCTTTTTGTCAATTTTGCATTATCTTTCAATATCTCTCAAGAGCAGTTCATAAATCACTTTCTACAACTTTGTATCAAAAAAAGTTGAAGTTTTAGGATATAAAACTAGGGTTTTTGTAGGTCTTGAAGCTCACTTTGTTATCAAGTATATACATTGCAATGGTTTTACAATGGATGCCTATTGTGATTCATGAAGAAATATAAGGTGAAGAGGTGCAACTAGCCACCAAATCATGCCTAAGGACTTGGTTTCCTAGAGCTTCCATCTTCTATTTTTAACCTATCTTCAGATTAAGGTTTGCATTAACATATAAATCATTTTCCTATCATTTTAATCATATTTTAAGGTGTTGTAAGGTTTCTATGGTTTGAGATCTTGCAATCACTTTGTTTATCATTTGCATATCTTATTCTAGAGCAATAGAATAGGGTTTTTATCATTGATTCAAACTTTCCTAATCTTTAACACATCTAAGGTTAGGGATTCATTTATATTTCTTTCTATTCAAGGTTTAATTACCCAGATCTAGGTGTTTGAATGAGGCAAAGCCCCTATTATACAAATGAATTTAAGCTGTTTTGTAGGGATTTTTCAAGATCTGGAATCAGGTTTTCATCAAAAATTGTTGTACAAGTGTCAAGGTGTAGATTTGAATTATGTACTTGCAGGAATCATAAAGTGGAATGATTCACCATGCTTGGCGAATGAGTCCACCCTAAGGAAAAAAGTTGAGTTAGATTAAGATCCAGATTCTAGAGCTCCAGAAACAAGTTTTCAAATAGTGAAAGATCTAACTATGGACTGATTCGCCATGGGTGGTGAATGAATCCAAGTTAGGATAAGGTTTCAGATTCAATCATTTTCTAGACTCTATTTTCAGCTCTCAGTTAGTCATCAAGTGCACACTTTCTGGAAATAACATTTTGTTTAGTTAAAGATTGCATTTGCATTCATTCTTTTCAGTTTAGTTGCAAACATCACTGTGTTTTCAAGCATCATTTAAATTTTAGTTTTGCATTCATCAATACTTTCCTAGATCAATCATAACATTTAGATCATTGCACTTAGGTTTAATAGATCCTATTCTAATGCATTTGAATGGACTAGTTAGCACTTTTGGCCCACCTTTCTCATTCTAAGTGAAAAACTTGGGAGAGATAAAAAGTGAATAGCAGCCAAAAATCTAGGTTCATTTTGTTGAACCTACCTTTTATAATACTTTATTGTCTGATTTAGGAGTCCTTCATCATAGATCTAGGATTGCATTAGGGTTTGCATGATTCATTTGCATGCTAGGTTTTAGAATTTTGCATTCATAAATAGTGCATTTAGCTTGCATTTCTTGCATCCAAATTCATTTAGATTTGTTGAAATTCTACATTTTTCATTTGGTTCTCTTTATTGGCTCTCAGAATTCATAGAAATCCCTTTGAAATTTCTAAAAATCTTATACCAAGGTTCATATTGGACTCATTCGCCACCTTGGATGAATCAGTCCATTTTGGTATCTGAAACAACAATTTCCATAATTTAGAAAGTGGTTTTTAGGATTTTGATTGGTGCCTTAACCTATATATATCAGTTGGTTGCATTTATATATCATGTATTTTGTTAAATTTAGCCCAGAATCGCTCATTTCATGCATATTTTAAATTTGTACATTTGAATTCTACTAGCATACTCAGTCCATTGTTCTTTACAACTTGCATTTCATTTCAGCCTCTTCTATTGCATTTTGAGTTAATATAGATTTTTATTTCAAAATGTTAGTTGATAAACAAGATTATCCTTTCTTTACTGCATGTCAATATTACAATAATTGTTTAGCCCAAGGAAATGAACATGTTGACATAAACCTTACACCCCCTTCTATCTCTACTATTTGTGTGGATGTTGTGATAGAAGAGCCTACAAACAAAGATGCTCATGATGATCATATTTTTTCTTCTCCCACTACCTCTCCTTTTAGTGATTAAGGTATCTTGGTGAAAGAAGATACAATCCTTGACAGCCATGCGGATATTTTTTTCCTTCTCATCCCCGTTGGGAAGATCTTTTAGCACATGAGAATGAAATCTTCGAAAACCTTCTTGATCCTTCCCTTCCCTATCCTATTTTTCAAAACATTAGGAAACACATTAATACAATCATGAATGATCTTGATACTTACATTTGTTCTTTCCCTAGTATCTCTCCTAACTATGATGAAGATACTTTGTTGTTAGAAAACATAACCAATGAGAATCATGAGACTTTTAATTGTTCCCCTTCCCATATGCAAAACTCTCTTGAGAAAAACAATTCCTTCATTGATCCTCTTCATACTTGTGATGAAGCTATTCCAACCTTAGATAAAAATACTAGAAGCTCTCCTCGTATCATTGACATCATGGAACAAGAGAATGCACCTATAAAAATAACCACTTTTCATTTTGGTTCCACTATTACTAGTCCAACATATTCAACCATTAGTAATCCACCTAGTTGTGATGAAGTTATTATGGATGAACCAAACCTTACTTGTTATGAACATATGGTTTGTTGTTCTCCTATGAACTCTCCCTCTAAGTAGGAGATTATACATCAAGACAATCACAACATACCCTTTAACGACAATGCCATATCTTACTTGATAAAGGATGTTAACAATATTAAACCACAACGCAAACCTAAACTTATTCTTTATCCACCTGATCATCCCCTCCATCCTAATAATCAACCTAAACTCACTCTTTCTCCCCCTTCACCAAAACCTAAACTTATTCTTTATCCACCTAATCATCCCCTCCATCCTAATAATAAACCTAAACACACCCTTTATTCTCCCAATGATGACATATCACAACAATACAGTGATGATAATGCTGCTCATACACATAACACTCGAAACAACCTCCACAACCAACTCCCTCATATTTACCTTTGCCTAATCCACCTTGTGCTCCTCATTATTTCTTACAAACAAAGGAGTATGACCTTATTAACCAACTAAAGAATACTCCTACCAAAATATCCCATTGGAATTTACTTCAAAATTCACCTAATTACAACCATCTTCTACAATCTTCCTTACAAAAAACTCCTAGTGCAACTCTGAATGATGTAGCAGCTCTCCTACTAAAAAAAATTCCTGACATTACTTTCCATCAACATGAGCTCCCTCCTTTAGAGTTGCATAATCAACATGATGCCTTTATGATAATTGCTCAATATAAGACTATAGGTATCAAACATACTCTTATAGATTATAGATATGCCCTTAATGTATGTAGTGTGAATCTCCTTGATTGTTTGAAAGTTGAAAGATCACAAATAAAGGCTGATTCAGTTTCCATTAGAGGATTTGATAATATTACAAAGCAACTTCTTGGGGTAGTTACTTTACCTATCTTGGTTGGTGTGGTTACCTTGTAGACTCCAATTCATGTTATGCCTCATGACCTTTCATACAATCTTCTTTTAGGTAGACCGTGGATTCATGAGATTAATGATGTACCCTCCACCCTTCATCACATAATGAAATATATTTATAAAGATCGTATTTATCAAATTTCCATCAACCCTGAGCTGGAAAGTTGCTTGAACCTTGAAAAAGGGGTTACAAGTCCTTTAAAGACTTTAATTCCAACATCTAATATTGATCCTCAACAAATTGAGCAAACTAAAATTTAATCTTTTTCTAAATTATTTGGTGATGATTGGGGAACCTTAGAATTTACACCCTCCTTTATGGGCGAGTATAAATTTTCACCAAAGATAGATAATCAATAAGATAAACCAACTATTCTATCTACACAACCTTCTCAATCATCTTCCCAAACCTCTGTCTCATATAATTCAGATGAAAATGCAACATATACAAGTTATGATGAGATAGATTGTCAAGCACTTGCACCCATTTTCCCTATTGTTCAACAGTAACGAACAAAATCCTATGGATGATGATGAAAAAAATCCTATGGATAATAATGACCAAAGTCCTATTAATACAATGATATGAGTGATTGACATCGAGCCTCATAAATAGCAAACGAAAATGCCTATTAACATCACTTTCTCTTCGAAAGAAATAATCAAGAATGCACCTGATGGTCCTCTTTACATATCTGATAGAATCAATAATAGGCCCACTCTTGGGATTTTAATTGATCCTGTCTATGGAGAGAATGTGATCACAGAAGAACTCTTATATGTGCATGAACTTACTCAAGATAGATATGATAAACCGAAAGCATGGATTAAAATGAATGATGGTTTTTCTCATGCTACAATGGGCTTGGTCACACTCCCTTTACAAGTAGAACCAAAGAAATTAAAAGTTTCATTCTCTATCATCTCTAATTTGGATCAATTTCATGTGAAGTTAGGCTAGAAATAGATTCACTACAGGAATGTAGTCCCATCTATTGTCCATAAGTGCTTAAAGTTTTTAGTCAGTAATGAAATATTCACTGTAAACCACAATTGCTTTAGACCTCTATCTTCCCATGGAAATTTTTCCTTAGACTATTTTTGGCCTGAGCCCATGGAGCCCATAAGACCCCATGAGGAATTCCTTTTCCTATCCTACCAAAGGTTCAAAGAAAAATGCATAGCCAAGCTATCCCTTGAAAAATTTCCTACACCTATGATTGAACCTCCACCCCTTGATGAAAACAATGTTGATCTTAAAGCCCTTCCGGCTAACCAAGACCATCTAGCAAAAATCCCTTGTCTATGTCCTACAAAAGACCAAGAGAACACCACACAATTCCTAATACACCTCCTAATAAAATTTATAAAGATAAAGAGAAAGTGGTTGAAAAAACTTTCATGGTTTCTTCTGTTCTTCCCTCACAAGAATAAAAGGGACCTATGGTTGGAAAACCCAATCCTACCCAAATTCAACTTGAAAACCATAATAAAAGGAACAAAAAATTTATAGAGCATAAGTGTAGACATTGTGCTATTTCTCGAAAGATGAATGAAGAAAACAAAATTGGAAATCAAAATCTGAACTTGAAAGAAGCAATAAACGATGAGCCTCCTCCATTACAAGAACAAATAGATCATGCTTCCAATACAACAAGGACCAAAACCTTCTATGGATATCATCATTCATCTTCATGTAGTGGTTAAGTTGGATGACAATGAATAAACAACTAAAATTGATGATCAAGTGCATAAAGAGTTGAATTTGTTATTTGCCTCTTCCATGAGCTTAGACGATAACAACCATGATGATCCTCCTAAACTGAGTGATTCACCACGTGTTGAGCTTTGTGATTCTCTTAGTACAACACTTTATGTTGTCCCTCTTTCTAGTGATCTACATTTTGTATATACTGAACAAGACTAGGATGTGGATGACCTGGTGGATGGTTGACTCGCATCTGATTTACTAGTCTTTTTCCTTTATTTTTGTTTGATTGCATGTGTGTAATGTGATCCCCCATTTTGTTTGTTTTTTTTCTCTCTCTCTATGTGAATTCCTCTATTTTTACCTTCATTCTTTTATTTTTCATATTCTTTTTCCTTTTCATTGATCTTTACCTTTCATTTGCATTTTTTGTCTTGTGTTTTCCTTTTGGGGTTGATCATGCAAGGTGTGAGACACCCTATGTCTCTTCCATGTTGACTCAAAATATTTTTCATTATCTTTTCTTTTCCTTTCAACTTTTTTCTTCTATTTTACTTTTGTGGATGACACAAGGTGTCGAGACACCCTATGTCTCTTCCATGCTGACCCAAAAGGATTTTTCTTTGTTTTCACTCTCTTTGTGTCATTCTTTCATATCTATGTCTATTTGGGGAATGATGGCAATTTTGAGCTCTCTAATATCTTTGCATCAAACATAGATACTAACCCTGAATCCATAGACCCCTTATGTGTTTCTCAGGGGGAACCCTCTTTTCCTTTTCCTTTTGGATGCTTTAAAGTAATTGTTGATAGCATGGTGTTAGCAATTCCTTTAAAGTGGGGGCATACATTGGCATTATTTTTGGCATGATTTTATTTGCATTTTTTTTCATGTTCCTTGTGTGATTTCCTTTCTTCTTGTGATGCATCCTTTTCTTTCTGGTGTCATTGGGTTTGACTTCCTCCAAGAGCATGATATTTCCTTGTCCTCTCCTGGAAACATTACGTACAATGTTCCCTAAGATGAGACCTTGCACTTTTCCTCTCTTGGAAACATTAAGTACAATGTTCCCTAAGATGAGACATTTTCACTTGTCCTCTCTTGGAAACATTAGGTATGATGTTCCCCAGGATAAGACCTTGTATTTTTCCTCTTTTGAAGATGTTAACCACAATGTCCCCTAAGATTAAGACCTCACACGAACTAAGAAAAATCTGTTCAAACATCCCTCTTTTTATTGCATTTTCTTTGTACCTTATCAAAGTCATGGAGGTATGGCTTTGATATGATCCCTAGTCATGGGGGTATGATGTTGATATGGACCTCTTGGGGCTAACCTAGTGAACAACTAGCTTAACTAGCCCTTGTCAGCATGCATTTTGTTTGCACAGTTGACAAAGTGTTCCACTTGTAAAAAATTTTTGACAAACAACCTGGACCCAATCCATAGCGTGTTGGACGGCCAGTTGAAGCTTGATCTATTCCATTTTTCTTTTTCCTATTTCTTTTTATATCTTTAATGGTGTATGGCTTCATCTATCATCCACATGTGTGTTCCTTTGTGCCTATGTTGGTTTGTCATAGGATCTTGGTCTTGGGGGCTTGGGCATCCTCTTGATTATTTTCATCCTATATTACCAACATTTGTACATTTGAACCCATCTTGATTGTGTGGTTGGATACTTTAGGGTGAGTTTGAAGAAATTTCATCCTCTCACTAAAGTGGGGGCTAAATGTACTATAGGAAAATGAATACCCTTTCATTTAACACTTGTTTGGGCCTGCCTTGCTTTATTTATCCCTATTTATGTCTTAACTGGTCCTATTTTGCATCCACAAGCCTAATAAATTATATCTTTTTTATGGCTAATCCCAACAAACATTAATGGATAAATGATAATTTAATGATTTTGGCTATGTCTCTAATTTTTGGGTCAGGACTAAGATGCCACCTAGGGAATCTTTGTCCCCCAAAGGTCTTGGGACCTTGATTTCAAGTGTGCCTTAAATGGGCCCCTTTTTGGAGTTTGTGCCCCAAGTTTCATGCCTTAGGACTAAGATGCCACCTAGGCCATCTTAGTCCTCCTTAGCTTATTTTTGGGATTTTAATTTCAAATCTTGGCAAGATTTAGCCTCCTTTAATTAATGAATTCGTGTGTCATCTTGTTGTGTTGTAATTTTAGGATATTAAGCATATATAAGTATAAATACAAGGTTCATTCACTCATTTCTCATCTAAGCATTCACAAGAGATATCAAGCATTCAAGTATTCATTCTTAAGGAAATTTCATGAGATCAAGAGAAATTCATCAAGAATTTGGATCCATCATCAAGATTCAAGCATCATATCAAGGATATTGTTGCATCATGTTTGTTATTGTGCTAACAATTGTGATGTAGGGTTTATGATTCAAGCAAGTGTTTTATGCAAGATCAATATCATTCAAGCAACAGTCAAGAACCACATCCATTGCAACCATTTTAACCATATTTGCAGCACTTTATTGCAAGGGTTTGGTGATTTGCAACATAGTATTTTGTTCATTCATCATTTCCCTCCATTTCATTCTATTTCAAGGTTTAATATACCAAAAAGGGGTTTGACCAAGGAAAACCCTATTTACTAAAAATCAACAAGTTTTTCCTCTCTTGCATGTTTTTTTTGCAGATTTAGGTTGAAGACTTGAAGATCATTTGAAGTGAAAAGTTGCAAAGTTGCATTGCAAAGTTGTCATCTCCACATAAACTCACCTACATGCCAGATCTAGAAGTTTCAAAACCTAAGATCAAAGAAGAAGGAAGTGCAGAGATCAAGCCTCAGGACCACATGCAGAGATTTCGGAAATTCAGATCAAGATTAAGATGGTAACAAGGGAATCTTAGTCCTCCAATTGGAATTTTGTAGAGATTCTTTCTGATCCTATTCTGGTATCTGAAGATTCCACATTTTCCCTAAAAAGTAGCAGCGAGATTAATAAAACAATAAGGGTGTATTATTCCTCCCTAGCATATTTTGATAGCATTTTTGCATTTCTGGAATCCTCATCACATTTATAGACTTTCTAGGTATACACATCATAACTTGTTGTTGCATAATTTCATCATTTACACTCATAATTTAGCTTGCATTACTAGGTTTTATAACTTGAATGTTAAGTTGTCTTTTCCAAGCTTTTGCTTGATGGTGAACCCTTCAAAACTTAAAGTAACCCCTCCTAGGTCTTCCTTATTGAGAAGTGACTCACCCTTTGGGGTTGATAGTCAATCCAATTTGGGTTCCTAGGAAATAATTGAATGACCTAAGGAAAATAGTGGGAATCTTCCCCCTCCTATTTTCTTTACAATTCACTATCTATTATAGCAACTATGGTGGATGTTTTTAGAGCATAAAAATTTGTGTACCTAGCTAGAAAATTGTTGTTTTTGAGCTATGGAGGACTCATTCACCTTCAGTCGAGAATGGGTCCATTTAGGGTTTCAAAAAATTGATTTCATGATCCTATACCTTGAAGTCTGCACTCTTGAAATCTCGGTTATCAAGTTCAAGAAGCCTATATGCAATTTTGTAGAGCTCTTTCTGTGATCTTGCACTTTGAATGGAAATTTTTGTAACTTTGACAACTTTTCTCCAAATCTTTCTCAACTTGATCTTCAACTTATAAATCTTCAATAACACACTCAAGGGAAACAAAAATTTGTTGATTTGTTAGTGATTGGGGGTTTTCCTCAGTCAAACCCCTTGTAGGTAATTAAAGCAAATGATGAAATGAATAAATAAAGCATCAAATATAAAATAATGTAATGATGTCACCTTGGATTATGTCATGCGAATCAAATCTACAAACTATCATGTAGTGGCCATGAATAATATATATCTAAGATCCTTGAGAATTATGTAAACAATAGTTGCAAGTAGATCTTCAATGCTACATCCACCTCTTAGCTCAACAATATGAATGTATGAATCAAACCCTTGACATGATGGTATGATATTTAATTGCTACAATAAATACTTGAAATATGCCTTGAAATTCTTTGTAAATACCTTTGAAATGCTCTATAATGCTCTTGTGAAGTATTAGGATGCTCTCTTGAAAATATTAGGATGCGTCATAAACTTGCTAGGAGAAACAATGTGAATTAACCCCTTATTTATACTAAATTAGGAGATTAACCCCAAAATTCAAAGAATTAAGGCTAACACCAGATCTGGAAAGAAAGATAATTAAATTCCTACTAGAATGAAATTCAAAAATTAGGGTCTCATTGAATAATGGGAAAATGGATGCTTTATAACCTAGATCATAGAACACCACTATTCTCTAATTATCATTTGAAGATGTCCTAGGATCCCAAAATGGATTGACTATCAACAAAAAAGGTGAGTCACTTCTCAACAAAGGAGACCTTGGAAGGTTCCTTAGGTTTTGAGGGGTTCACTACTAAGCAAAAGCTTGGAAAAGAGAAAATAAGATTCAACTCACAAAACCTAGTAATTCAAGCCAAATAATGAGTGCAAATAACAAAATTAAGTAACAACAAAGTAGGATGTGTGTACTTGGGAAGTTAAAAAATATGATAAGGATTTTGGAAATGCAAAAATGTTGTCAAAATATGCTAGTGGGGACTAAGATTCCCTTATTGTTGTCTTAGTCCCGCTGCTATTTTTTGAGCAAGATGTGGAATCTTTGGATGTCGAAATAGAATCTAAAAGAATCTCTGCAAAATACCACTTGGAGGACTAAGACGCCCTTAATGCCAACTTAGTCCCAATCTAAATTTCTACAATTATGGAATGTGATCCTGAGGTTCAATGTCTCCACTTCCTTCTTCTCAAATCTAAAGTCCTAAAACCTCTAGATCTAGCTTGTAGGTGACTTTTCATGAATATGACAACTTTGCAATGCAACTTTGCAACTTCAAATGATCTTCAACCTAAATCTACAAACAAAAACACATAAAGGAGAAAAAAATATTGATTGTTAGTAAATTGGGGTTTTCCTTGGTCAAACCCCTTGTTGGTAATTAAACCTTGGAATGAAATGGAATAATGAAGGGAAATGATGAATGAAAAAAGTGCTATGTTGCAACTCACCAAACCCTTGTTATGAAATCTACAAACTTGTGTGAAGTGGCTAGCTTGAATGTAGATCTTGAATTGAGTGAATGATTGATAGATCTTGACTTGAATTGCTTGCTTGAATCAAAAACCTACATCACAAATGTTAGCTCAAAAACACACATGATGAAAGAATATCTTTGAAATGATGCTTGAATCTTGATAATCGCTCCAAATTCTCAATGAATTTCTCTTGAATGCTCTCAATTATGCTATAAGGATGAATACTTGAATGCTTGGATATCTCTCATGAATACTTAGATATGAAAATGAGTGAAAGAACCTTGTATTTATACTTATCCATGCTTAGTATCCTAAAATAACACCACTACAACCTGACATATGAATTCATTAGTTAAAGGAGGCTAAATCCTATCAAAATTTGAAATTAAATCCCAAAAATAACTTGAGGGGGACTAAGACGCCCTAGGTGGCATCTTAGTCCCGAGGCTTGAAACTCAAGGCACATACTCTAAAAATGGGCATCTTTAAGGCACATTTAAAAATAGGGTCCCAAGACCTTTGGATGACAAATATGCCCTAGGTGGCATCTTAGTCCTAGTCTAAAAGTCAAGGAAACACAACAAAAATCATTAAATTATCATTTACCCTTTTATGTTTTTTAGGATTGGCCATAAAAGGATATAATTTACTAGGCTTGTGAATGCAAAATAGGACAAATAAACACATAAATAAGGATAAGTAAATCAAGGTGGGCCCAAAAAAGTGTGAAAATGTAGTGGTATGCATTTTCTTACACTACATTTAGCCCACAATTTAGTGAGAGGATGAACCTGCTTCAAACTCACACTAAAGTAGCCAACCACACAATCAAGAGGGGTTCAAATGTATGAATGATAGTAAGATAGGATGACAATAACCAAGAGGGTGGCCAAGCCCACAGGATCAAGATCCTATAATAGACCAACATAGGCACAATGGAACACACGTGCAGATGATATATGAAGCCATAACCAGATCACATACATACACCATTAAAGATAGAAGAAGGAAAAAGGAAAAAGAAAAATGTAAAGAGTCAAGCTTTGACTGGTCATCTAATGCGGTATGGACCGGGTCTATGTTATTTTTCCAAAAAAGTTTTACAAGTGGAACGTGATGTCCACTATGCAAGAAACATGCATGCTCACAAGGGCTAGTGAAGCTAGTTGTCCACTAGGTGAGCCCCAAGAGATCCATATCAAAGTCATACCCCCATGAATATGATAAGGACAAAAATAAAATGCATGCTCATAAGGGCTACTAAAGCTAGTTGTTCACTAGGTGAGCCCTGAGAAACCATATCAATGCCATATCTTTGTGACTTTGTCGGACTATTGTTGTCATTGATGTCAAAAGTGAAAATCATGTAAGGGAGATTGTAGGCATAATTATTAGGTTTTTCAAGAGCTTTCCAGAAAGGTATTTTGTAGGTCATGATGTTAATGGAGATGTCTACATTCATTGGTTCATGCTCTTGCTCTAGGGCCAAAGTTGTAAGGAATCGCAAAGTCCAAATTTTTCCTAACCTATGTCGCGGGGTTCTCAAGTTTTGAAACCTCTTGACTTGACAACTATTTTTAGAGAAAGTCTCACTAACTTATCCCAATGAGCAAAGTGGTGGAAGAAACATATCAGGGAGACCAAGTATATTGAAAAGGCATTTTATTCTCTTAGGGATAGTACGTGTCAGCCTGATAGTAATATGGAAGGACCACTATTTGTCAGAAAGACATCAGGAAATGATTAAAATAATTTCTAATGGTCCAAACCACTTGGAGTGTTAGGAGTTAATATTTAACTCTTTTCCAGGAGACTTGTTGAGAATATTGTAGATTCCTTTTTGATGCTCCAGAATTGCACAAGCAGTGGATGTGTGTCTTGGTGGGACCTTATCTGAGTGGATGATGACGTTAGTTGTATGGTAGTGACATGGATGTTGCACGGATGGTGGGGACCACTCGAGAAATAGGATAGGAGTATGATTCCAACTATGGGACCTGAGTGTTATGATGGTTAAAAAATGGCAATGAATGATTTCTCGATATGTCATTTTGCATCGGTGTTGCAAATGATGTGGCATGATATGTAGGTTGTGGGCTTGGTGAGATAACATGGCAAGCATATCGGTGTGACCTGCTTGTATTGGTGGGAGTCTGAATGAAGTCCCAATGACTAGATGATATGATAGATCAATGACGATGGTTTAAGTGACCGATTATCCAACAATCAAGGTTTAAAGACATAGCAATGAATGCTTATCATAGGATCAAGGCACGAAGGAACAGATCAATGGCTAGAGTTCAAATGCAGAGATCTCAAACAGCTATGACAATTGTAAACATCACTGTGGTCTGAAAAATGACACAAGAGAAAGAATTAATTTTGTCCAACTACCTCAGTTACAATTTAAATGAAAATTTAATCTTTAAAATGACGAAATAAATTACAAAGGTGATCATGATCAAAATTAGATCGAATGATCACAAGAATGCATTAAATGCATAACAAATTCTAGGGTTTGATAGATGTTATTCATAGCAATTTTTTTGCACCAAAATAAAATGTTGTGTGGCTTGATGCAAAGGTATAGCGATATCTGATGAGTTGGATAGTATGTGTGTGGCTCGATGGTCTAACATTTATGAAAGTAGGTTGCAAGTTGAAAAACCCTAATAGTTATTCCAATGTATATGAATTGAATAAGAGGAATTAAAAAATTAGAGAATGAATGAGAGTATTTGTATGCAGAGGATGGTGAACTATCACAAAATGAAAAATCTAAAAATTCATGTAGCTGGTTACAGTGGAGTAAGGGAGAACTAAGAGAGAGAGAGAGAGCTTATGTACTAAATTGATGCATTGTAGGTTATGTAGGACCATTTTATGTAGAGTATATTGGAAAAAATTGTACGAGGTTGTAGCCCCCATTTTGCACTGAGTTATAGCTCAGAATAGGGTGTAGTAGCATCCTTGAAGTTGTAGTTTCTAAATAGGGAGTTGTTGCTTCTTTGGGTTGTAGCCCTAAAATTTGTAACTGAACTTTGAAGATAGTGAGGCTAGATTAGGACAATAGTTCCTAGTAGCATTTCTCACTGTGGTTTTTTCCATCTTGGGTTTTCCACATACATACTGTGTTATGTGATTATCTCTCTTGTTCTTGTGACTATTATATTTGTTAGTATTTTTAATCTACACATTTGAGGTTAAAGTTGAATTTGCAAAAGGGTTTAACAACTAAAAGTTTTAATATCCATTGATTCGCCCCCCTCTCAGTAGATCATTTTGTTCTAAAAATTGGTATCAGAGCAAGGTTCCCTAGAAGAAGCTTAACTACTAAGTTTGATCTTGGTTTGGTGAACACAATGGCACTTCAAGAAGGTTCAAACAAGCCACCTAGGTTTGATGGAACAAACTATGCTAAATGGAGCTCATTGATGCAAGGATACTCAATCTCTCTTGGAACTGAAGTTTGGGAAACTGTAGAGACCCAATATATTATTCCTGCTACAACTCCTACTGATCGTACAACAAAGAAGATTCATGAGAATAATAAGAAAGCTTGGTTTATTATTATGAAAAAAATTTCTGACTCTGCGAATAGCAAAGTTATGCATTGTAAAATTGCTTATGATGTTTGGGAAAAACTGAAGAAAATCTATGAAGGTGACACCAAAGTGAAGTTGGAAAAGTTACAAGAGCTAAGAGAAAAATTTGAAGGCTTGACAATGACCGAAGAAGAGAATAATGTAGATTGTCTTCAAAGAGTTCATGATGTGGTAAATTCCATTAAAGGATATGGTGTAGATCTAAAAGAATAAGATGTGTTGAAATTTCTCCATGACAACTAAATATGATGCCAAGATTACTACTATCGAAGAAGGAAGAGAGATTGATAAGCTTACTCTTGATGAGGTGCATGGCATAATTACTACATATGAGATGCGAATGCTAAGTGTTGAATCATCTAGGAGAGAATTTGCATTTAAGATTGTCAAGAAAGAAAAAGATGAAGCTAATAAGAAAGAAAAATTTGTTCTCATTGCATCTGATTATTAAGAAATTGATGAGGAATAAGAAAATTTCATAAGAAGGGTAAGAAGAGGATCCAACAAGTATAAAGGTATCATCCCTCTTAAGTGTTATAACTATGACATAATCGGTTATTTTGCTTCAAAGTGTCCATATGGTAAAGAAGATAGTTCCAAGAAAGAATTTGATAGTAGAAATATGAAAGAGTTCCACCCTAATAGAAATAACTTTGGAAAGAAGAAGAGTTTGTACATCAATGAAGAAAGTGATATGTCTGATGCTAGTGACTATTCAGAAGAGGATCAAGGCCATGCCATTGTAATGAGAGATGATAGAAGAGAATTTCTATTAATGGATAAAAAAACTAAGGGTTAGGAAGATGCACAAATTGAGAACTCGTATGAAGGAGAAGAGGAGTCAGTTGTTGATCTTGAAGGAGAATTAATTAGTTCTCTTGAAGATCTTAATGAACTAAGAGACAAATATGATGATATTAAGAGAGAAAAAAAGAAGCTAAAAAGGAATTCTCAAAAGGCGACTAAAAAATTAACACAAGAACTTGAAGAGTCCAATAAGGTGTTAGTAGGACTAAAATTTCATGTAGAACAACTTAAAAGAATTGAGGATGTCATGAAATCTAAATTGCAGTCTGAGATGGATAGATGCTTGAAACTTGAGGAAGAAATAGTTGTACTAAGGAAATAATTGGAGAAGGCCAATGAGCAGATCAGAAATGGACTAAAGTTGAAAGGTGGTACAGATATTCTGAATGAATTGATAGGTACACAAAAGCCTACCAAAAAAGAGAAATTTGGTTTAGGTTTGGAAAAAGGCAAGAATTCATTTATGGATGTCTCTACAAAAATTTATGAAAGATTTAGAGTAGGAGAAAAATTAGTCCCAAGTGAAGAAAAATCTAACAAAGAGGAAGCTCCTAAAGATGAACAAAAATCTGATAAAGAAAAGAAACCGGTTGAATTCGAGGAGGACAATAAGACGGTTCATGATCAACAAAAGAAGATATAGAATGTAAAAAGAGAAGACAATGATGGATTTGCAAGAGTACATTATCCAAGGAGGCCTAGACAAAGAATATCACCTCATCCAGCTAAAGGAAACTACATGACCATGTCCTCATCATATTTCAATGGTTATTGCTATACCTGTAACAATTTTGGTCATAGAGCTAGAGAATGTAGAATCATTCAAAGGAAGAATACAAATTCTACAAACAAGAATCCATTTTCTCCCTTGGTTGATATGGATATAATCTGTTATAGTTGCAACAACTTTGGTCATATAGCTAGAAACTACAAAGCAAGATTTACAGGACCAAGTGTGAAATATGAGAAGAAGAAATCCTCACTAGCTAATAAAGAGAAGGGAAATAAGACTTCTGAGGTACAGAAGAAAAGAAAACTGAGAAGAAGCCCAAGAAGATATGGAAGGAGAAAGAGCAAGGATCTTGCATCACTCGGTCTATGATTGCCCAAATGGATTTACATGCAAAGGAACAAGATCTATGGATTTTTGATAGTGGCTACTCCAAGCACATGACTGGAGATAAAAAGAAGTTCATTAAGCTTGAAGTGAAAAAAGGAGGTTCAGTAAGTCTAGGTGATAATATTGATGTCAATATTTGTGGTAAAGGAATTCTGAGCATAGATGGAAAGAACAAAACTAAAGATGTGCTCTATGTGGAAGGTCTAAAATACAATCTTCTTAGCATCAGCCATATGTGTGATAATGGATACAAAGTTGTATTTGATTCTAGAAGCTACAAGATAAGATTGAATGGTAAAACAATTGCTCAAGGGATAAGGACTGATAGTAATCTCTATAATCTATGTGAAGTGGAAGGACAAACA